>OY992540.1:149005034-149028246 GCA_963921195.1 Pegoplata infirma
AATATTAAACGTGCTACGAGGGTCAAAATAGAAATTGAAATTATTGAAAGACTTTTTTAGAAAATTTCTTAAAAATACTTTTTTGTTGATTTTTCTCAAGCTCAAACATTAAGAATTTAAGAGATAGTCCAATAGTATATAAACATTTATCAAAAAATTGTCCAGTGACCCAAACAGAAATCAAAATTTTTTAAATGCAGTCAAAGAAATCCGAATTTTTTGAACTGAAATTTTTTTGACCACCAATTTTTTGTAAACAAAGGAAATGTTCAATTATTTTTATAACTCATTACTACTTATACACTTAGGTGTACTAAAATTATTAAACAATCAAATATTTTCTTTGCTTACCAAAAATTGGTGGTCAAAAGAATTGGAGGTCAAAAAATTCGGATTTCTTCTACTGTGTTTTAAAAATTTTGGTTTTTGCTTGGTTTTTTGGAAAAATTATTTAATAATTGAATGTTAACTATTGGACTATTTGTTAAATTTTTTATGTTTGAGCTTGGATAAAATCGACACAGAAATATTTTTAAGAAATTTTCTAAAAAAGGTCTTTCAATAATTTCAATTTCCATTTCAACCCTCGTAGCACATTTAATATTTAGACAATATGAACGTCATTAAGCTTTAATTACAGCTTGATTAATTGCATACATAGGACTTTTCACAAAAATATTCATTTGATAATTATTATGTCTATTTTGGTTATCTTTGTCTTGAATGGATTGCTAACTAATATCTTTCACACGAAATAAGCTGCGAGCCACCGTATATAAAACAAGTAGAAATGTTAAATTCGACTTGGCCGAATCTATGAATACCCTCCACAATGCCACTCTCCACAATGCCACTTTTTAAGTATAGTTAATTTTTTAACGTGAAAGAAATTAACAGTTTTGATTAGAAATATTTTATTTTAATTAAAAACCTTTTTTAGTAATTTTTGTAAAAAAAAAATTATTTTTTTTTTTTTTTGAATGTAAAATTTTTTTTCGAATGTAAATTTTTTGTTTAGTCAAAAAATATTTCTGGGTGACAAAAATACTTTGTAAAGTAATTTTTTGGCTTATCAATGTTATTAAAGTTTGTTTTTTTAAGCTCGGGTTTTTCAACACGTGAATTTAAGGTGAAACAAATCTGAAATTCACGGTTTTATCTAATAACTTCTGAATCACTGAACCGAAAGGGCTGAAATTCAATACGAACTATACCAGAGGAACAACAAATACATATGTCAAGCTTAGCGAGTTATTTAACTCGTAAATTTGAGAAAAAACCCTTGCCGAAGTTTACTCTTTTTCTCATTACTTTTGAACCACTGGACCGATTTCAAGATCGTCTTAAAATCGATCGAGAATTATGAATACATACACTTTATGGGGTCCTAGACCAATATTTCGAGGTGTTACAAACGGAATGACAAACTTATATATCCTCTATCAACGGCGTATGCAGAACTGTTTTTTTCAGGGCCCAACAACAACAACCAAAAATTTTTTCTTGTTTTTTTTCGTGAGATTTGTGTTTTTCAATACATATAAAAAAAATATTTTTGTTGTTGTTGGGCCCCCTCTGTATACGCCTATGCCTTCTATCACTAGAGTGGAGGGTATAAAAATACGATGGTGTGGGCAAAAGCGAACGCTTGACTTTTTTTCTCACACCTTATAGGAAAGCAAATTTTTATCCCATCCAAATTAAAACCTTTATTTAGAAAAACGGGTTTTCGACCGATTATAATTTTTTTAATATAGAAACACATTTTTTTCGTACACCTCCGCAATGGGCACTGAGCTTCAAAAAAATAAGCGTCCCACTCAAATCTGAAATGTTTAGAATTTTCAAATTTATTTATTGATTTCCATATTTGGAGAAACAATTTTTTAAAGAGAGACGATTTTTTTACCAACCCAATTCTGTACTTCCCTTAAGAGAATCGACCCATCTTTTCCTAAATATCAAGCCCTTATTGTTAAAATATATAGTAAGTGGCTCGATTTTAAATGAAAAAATCAGATAATTTCGTAACTTTAAAAGTTCAATTACCAATTTCTGAGAGTCTGTCTAACATTTTTTTAAACTTCCCCTTAGACTCAATTTTCAACAACCCATTCATATAGTCCATTTTTTATGAAGGTTTATGTCTCTCCAGGTCTGTCCAATTTTCGGAAAATAAGAGACTTACAAAGCACAGGAACTAAAAAAAAAGAAAAAAGGAGGACCTTTTATTTCGATATATAAAATCTTTTGGAAGAGACAGCTCAAAGTTCTGACAGATCTGATTTAAAACTAAAACGTTATTAACTTGTTCCAGAATTGTTGTAGAATTAATTCTAGAACTGGTTCCGGATGAACCAATTTTAGTTCAGTGTCAAAGAACCAGTGTTCGGTATTTCAGAAAACCAAACAATCCCTTTTTGTTTGTTTATAGAATTCGTAAAGTATCGAGACGTTTTTTGGCTGAATATTTTATTTAGTGACCGGATATAATTCCCACGGACATTATCTTCATAACGGAAATGGAGCTTATGACCGAATACATCACGGTCATAATCCAAATATGAGGCATTACAAATTTCCAGCGAAAAAACACATGTGTCTCATAAATGTCTGAATAGGTGGTATGGATAGGCCTATATGAAACTAAGATAATTTTCATTTTCGTTTTTCAATTTTTAAATTTTTCAAAAACTGGGTTAAGGAAGTGTGGGCAAATATTGGAAATATTGTCAAATTTTTGTCGAGTTCCCTTTTCCCTATTTAGTAAATTAAAACGAAATGCACCACAATCTCAAAAATATACGTTCTTGTATATTTTTTATGGGCTATCGATGATTTTTTTTTTATTTTGGAAAATTTTCAGAACCCGCTTTGAAATTTCTTGTTTTTTAAAAAAGTCAATTTATCAGAAATCCGGCCAGTTTTTTTTTATTTTCAAAGTTTAGATGTTTGTCTCTAAACACAAAAAAATCAGAAAGGCATTTTTCGTATTTTTTTGTGAGAAAATCGCATTTAAATATTGGATTTCATAAAAATTCTGTAATTTATGTTATTTGGTCAGAGCCACCACCATATAATGGGCACTAAGTCCACATTTATGGTAATAAAGTGGTCATAATCATCATAAATCCAGGAGTTGTATCCTTTTTTCAATTGGGATTATGTCCAAATTATTTTCTGTGGACCAGAAATTTAGCTATGAAACTATTTATTTGCCTAAGCCTGCTTCTCTTGATAACTTTCTATCCTCCTTAAAAAAAAAAATAAAACAACATGGTGGTTTTTAGATTTTTACGCGTATCTTATACGCCCTGAGGCTATGTAACATTTTCCATAATATTATGAGTTTTAAATTGTTGTTAAAGATGCTATTCATAGTGCTGTTAACAATTTTCTGCTCAACCCCCATGTTTTCTTTCTTGTTATACCATTCAACTACAGTATAGCGGTATACTTACTTTGTCATTCCGTGTGTAACGCAAAGTAATATCGGTTGGGGTTCCCATACATTATATATATTAATGAGATTTGATAGACTCTAAGACATTCTATGAATATCCATCCGTTCGTATGTATGTGAAAAGCTCAATGAGGTACAAACTACAAGAGCTAGACTCTGACATTTTGTCAAGAATATATCTTATTATTAAATGCTGGTTAAATACGAAAATGGGCAAAATCGGAACCTAGGGAAAAAAGTTCCACCTTGAAGAACTAAACCGTTTTGTAAAAATATATTTTTTTTAATTTTTTCGTTAGGGTGGAACAGATCTTAAAAGATGTACTATAATATGAGAAACAGTTTTATAGCAATTTATAAATAACACCGCTCAACAAATCGAAGGTTTTTGGCTCCGGTTTGAAGATTCATATAAAATTTTTAAAGATTTTGACTCGCTGATTCCAAATTCGTGCTCCAAATTTTTCCATCACGTCTAGAATTTTAATTATTCGCGGTTGAAAATGCGAAAAAACGCGATTTTTGCCTTTTTTGAAAGCCTGCACAGCAGCCGCTGGGTGGAATAAAAATCTGGTATAAAGCGTGAGAGTAGAATTAAACTATGATCAAAAAAATTTTAAGTTGTTGCACTATTATTGGCCAAACATGCATTTAAAAAAAAAACACTGTCAAAAAAATTAGAAAAAGCACCATTTTTAAAAGGCTCTTATACAATAACCAGATGATCAATCTTTATTGTGATGAGCTCAAAATTTAGGCAAAAGTTCATTCTTTCTTATAGACTTTTAAACCCATTAAAGATATCTTCCGAAAATAACACAGAAAACTTAAATTTGTAATATATGGTTTGAATTGAGAAAGGTGTGAAAGAAAAATTTATTTTTCTAAAAATTTAAAACATCCTGGTTCGTTTTTTACTAGTTTCATATAATCCAGTTATTATAATCATCAGAAAAACTTTTAATGTCAAATTTATTCAGTTAATAGTCAATTTTATTCTATATGTGAAAATTATTAACAGATCGCAGCCGCCAGGGATTGAACCCATGATCTGTAATGTTTTGCTATTAACTGCCTCTTAGGTACGATCACTCTGGACCGATACGCTAAGTTGGCTGTTAAGCAAGTATCAACTAAATCATGGTTTTTTAATTCTTGTGTGGTTGTTGCTGGTATTTTTTCGTACAGAAGAAGGTGAAATTGCATTATGGTGAATAAATTCAATTTTTTAGTAATCATCATTCGTCCTCCTCTCCTTCATCAACTCTGATCTAAGTACTTATTTTGCAACCTTGCCAGAACATGGTCTATATTTTGTAGACACAAATGTTAGGTGTTGCCATTTTCCAAAGATACTATACTATATAATAAATTTGTAAAATATTTATTTTTTGGAAAAATATCAAAAAAAACTAAGGTATCTATCTACCTTACCTTTTTTACAAAAATGATAATTTTAACAGAGTCATTTTAAAACGCAATTGTAACCCAACCAAACGCAATAATTAGAAAAAAATTGTTTTCTATGTTGGAGACCAAAGACAAATTATACTTTTGCGCTTTATACCAGATTTGTAATCCACTCAATGGCTGCTGTGCAGACTTTCAAATAATGCAAAAATCGTCATTTTTCGCATTTTCAACCGCGAATAACTAAAAATCTGAACGTGATGGGAAAATTTGGAGAACAGATTTGGCATCATGAGATCAAAGTCTACTAAAATTGATCATCAGAATTCAAACCGGAAAATGAGTGTTGAGCGGTGTAATCTATTATGAGATTAATAGAATTTTTGAGCCTCGAACTATAATAATACTCTTAGCATTTTTTTTCGTTCTATTTTTTATCAAATCAGAGGTAGTTAGAACCCTGCATTTTGACCGAAGGGACTAAAAAATTTATTTTTGACCTGCCCTCTTTTGTGGGCGTGGATATTTTTTATTTTTTTTAGTGAGAAAAAAATTGTAAATTGTATTTTATGGTTTGAATTGAGAAAGGTGTGAAAGAAAAATTTATTTTTCTAAAAATTTAAGACATCCTGGTTCGTTTTTTACTAGTTTCATATAATCCAGTTATTATAATCATCAGAAAAACTTTTAATGTCAAATTTATTCAGTTAATAGTCAATTTTATTCTATATGTGAAAATTATTTACAGATCGCAGCCGCCAGGGATTGAACCCATATTCTGTAATGTTTTTGCTATTAACTGCCTCTTAGGTACGATCACTCTAGACCGATACGCTAAGTTGGCTGTTAAGCAAGTATCAACTAAATCATTGTTTTTCAATTCATGTGTGGTTGTTGCTGTTGTATTTTCGTACAGAAGAAGGTGAAATTGCATTATGGTGAATAAATTCAATTTTTTGTATTGTTTTATTATTTTTATTTTATTTTATTACATTTTGGAGTGTATAAGAGATTGTAAGACATATTTGCGATGTCAGTCTGTCTGTTGAAACGGCGATCACTGCAAAAATACTAAACAGATGTGACTGAAACTCCACATATTTACTTATTGATGTCCCAAAAAGTTTGCTATTGCATTTGAGCAATATCGTTTCAGTGGTTCAAAAGTTATGAACGAAAATATAAGGACACCTTAACAATTTTGGCACATTTCACATAACCTAAAAATTCAAAATGCATTAATTCGGCTTCTGTGAACAGCATTGGATACTGAATTGTAGTTAAACATTTTTTTTTATTTCTTTACCCTAGTTATTTTTTTCGCCGAATTTTTTCACCAAAAAATTTTTTTTTCATGATTTTTTTTTATTTTTAAAAAAACATATTTGAAAATAATTTTATTGATATTGTGGAGGGTGTAAGCTCATTCGACAATGCCAAATTTGACTTTTTACTTGTTTTTTTTTTATTTTATTTTCTTTCTCGCTACGTTTTTCCCTAATTTTTATTTTATTTTTAGTTAAATAAAATTACATTATGTGTTTCAGTACCGTTTAGTTAGATAAGTACTTCCACATACATATGCACATACTTGCGAGTATCTGTGTGTGTGTGAATATTTGGCTTTCAGACTTTATAGTCTGGTTGTTAAGTAACGGTATTAGCCGTTTTTTCTTTAGCACTCATATGAGTGTGATTTTGTGGCTAAAAAATTTTGCGAACATGAAAGTCTTCCTGTTTCATTTGTTTTTTTTTGTAGCGCACTGCATGTGAAGTTTTGTGGAAAAATTAAATCTTTGTTTGTTGACATTATGTAGAGATAATTATATTGTTTTATATCCCATGAAAATAAAGGAACACACATACATACAAACATGAGTGTATGAGTGTGTCTAAGGATAAATAGGTCTGGTATCTTCATGTTCGTATGTCGTCTGCCTTAGATGTTGTATGTAAAGGAAGCTTATAGCAAAAACATCATAAAAAAAAAGATGAACAAACGAAATTATTATTAGCACGGTGTTAAATATAATGAAAGCATTAATTTCATATCCTTTTTAATTATTTTTATGTAATAATATGTTTAAAAGAATATAAACATATGGTGGAATAAAATTTTGCAAATTGGAGATTTCCTAAAGGTTATGAAAATATTAAATTTTACACAATACACTTTTCGAGTAAGCAGTCAAAGCAATAAAAAAAATGTTCGACTCTTTAACAAGAAAATAATAACGTTTCGAAGTTTTGACTATTTGAGTTTTGGCAGTTTTTGGCAATGAAACTCGGTTACACAAAAACTCGGATACGTAAAAAACCGGTTAAGAGAAAACCCGTTTACACGAAAAATTGGTTTTTATCAAATTAAAATTTGTTTGCGTTATATTCATAAAAAAAATAACCGGTTAGGCAGGTTTTCGTATGGAATGGAACTAAAGACAACAATATTTTGTATTTTCAAAGAAATAAATTAAATTTTCCCAAATCATTTTAAAAACTTTTAGATATTAAATCTTTGTTTTTGAAAACGGGCACACGTGAGCAACTTTTTTGGAGACTGTGGTTAACAAGGATAATTCTGCTCCAGACAGTTTTTTGAAAGGGTGTGTAACTTTTGATAACAATGAGTTTAAAAAAGAGGGACTAAAAAAACTATTTCTTTTTTAACTTTTGTGTAAACTTTTGGTATTTTAGTTCCATATGTTAATATGGACCAAACCAAATGTTCAGAAAAAAAAAGTTGTGTCGTGTCAATATGAAATCATTTGCAAAGTATTCGCTCTTAGGGTACTATTAAATAACAAAAATAAAATTTAAGTTTTTTCAAAAAGTGGGCCTTGTAGGCGTGGCCAAAAATTGAAAATATCTAACTTTTTTGCCTGAGCATCTTTACTTCAATATTTATGCAAATTAAATGAAACACAGTAAAGTCCTACAGACAAAAGTTTTTTTTATAGATTTTTGTATGGGCTATCGATTAAAAAAATAAAAATTGGAAAAATTTCAGAATAAGTTCTGAATTTTTCAAATTTAAACTTAAACTTTGTTTATCACAAAACATGCCACAATTTAATTTTTTTTTTAATTTTTTAAAAAAAAGATATAGGACTTTTCTATCTGATCTGAAATTTTCAGAGTTGTGTTTTGCCTTGTTTTCGAGAAATCAAATGTCAAAGATTGGAACACTCTAATTTTATACAATAATTTTGTATAAAACGTGTGCGTATGAGTAATATCAATACTTAAAAAATATTTTAAATATAAAAATTTAGTCACGCACGATATTTTATTTTGCTCACGCTCATTCACGCACACGTGAGTAGAAAAAAATAAGTCACGATGTTCACTTGAGCGTGAGTAAAATAAAATATCGTGCTTGAATAATTTTTTTTTTCGTTCATTAGCGTGCGTGATCGTAAATAAAAACTCACTCACGCTCCCATCACCTCTTAAAATATTTTTTAAGTATTGATATTACTCATACGCACACGTTTTATACACCGTTATTGTATAAAATTAGCGTATTGCAATCGTTGACATTTGATTTCTCGAAAACAAGGCAAAACATATCTCTGAAAATTTCAGAACAGATAGAAAAGCACTTTAACTTTTTTTAAAAAATTAAAAAAAAAAATAAAATTGCGGCATGTTTTTTGATAAATAAAGTTTGAATTTAAATTTGACATTACTGTGTTTCATTTAATTTGCATAAATATTGAAATAAATATACTCAGGCAAAAAAGTTTGATATTTTCAATATTTGACCACGCCTACAAGGCCCACTTTTTGAAAAAACTTAAATTTTATTTTTGTTATTTAATAGTACCCTAAGAGCGAATACTTTGAAAATGATTTCATATTGACACGACACAACTTTTTTTTGCTGAACATTTGGTGTGGAATGCCTCATATGTATTAATATATAATTCCATATTAACATATGGAACTAAAATACCAAAAGCGAATACTTTGCAAATGATATCACATTGCAACCACTATGGTTTTTCTGTTGTGGAACAGTTGGTGTGGAATGCCTCATATTTAACTTTACCATCATTAAGAATTAGAAAAAGAAAATTGTACAATCTCTTAGCATGATCACGATCGTCAAATAGCCTTCAGCAAACTACTAAAAACAGATTAGCAACATAAGATAACAGATAATACTATATGATAGTTTTTACACTCAAAAAAAAATACCCTTGTAAAACTACAAGAAAAACTTGTAACTTTTTTTTGTTTGCTACCACCTATTTGACAAAAACTCCTAGTTATTTTTTGCCAATAATTTTGTAATTTTACAAGGTTTTTACCAAAAAAATTTTAAATTTACAAATTTTTTGACACGATAAAATTTACAAAGAGGTTTCGTAATTTTACTAGATTTTTCGCTACCTCCTAATTTACGAGAATTCCTAGTAATTTTACAAGTTTTTACCAATAATTTTGTAATTTTACAAGCTTTTTACCAATAAAATTGTAAATTTACAGTTTTTTGGCGCAATTAAAATTACAAGGAATTCTCGTGAATTTACTAGATTTTTTTTTGTAAAATTATCTTGAAAATTTGTAAAATTGTAACATAACAAAAAAAACATGTAAATTTCGATTTGTCAAAAAACAAGGAAAACTGTCAAATATTGGTAAAATGGGATTACGAGACTTTTCCTAGTACACTAAAAAAAAAACTGTAATGTTAGCAAAAAAGCTTGTAAACCTAAAAGAAAATTTTCTGATTTTGAACCCACAATTTTTTTTGGTAAAGTTAGCAAAACTGTTTTGCCAAAAATTACTTAACTGAAATTTTTTTATTTCGACTAAGTTCATACACATTTGAGGACCCCATTGGGTTCGGACCCGATAGATCCAGACCCCGATGGGCCTGGACCTAGTTGGGTTCCTTATAAATCGTCATAGTTTTTGATCCAAAATTTTTGTCCGTTTCGCTCTATCTTGCTTAGTTTTTGAGATACGTGATTTTAGGGGACCACTGGGGTTTTGAGAATTAAAAAACTCGATAACTTCAAAAATATTACTCGAAGAGCTTTTTGTTATTTTGTGGTGTTGTTCTACGTGTTGAGGGCTACAAAAATGCTTTTGGACTTTTTATCGTGTCGGCAATATTTACCGAGATATGAGCATTTTAAAATTTTCGAGAATGCTAACTTTTTGGAGAGGTCGAGAACCAAAAATGGCTCCCGTTTTGCTTATCTGGCTTAGTTTCCGAGTTTTAAGTTTTCTAAAAAAAAAAAATACCATTTTTTTTGCTAATATTAGCAAAAAAGGTTGTAAAATTTGGTCAACTCAATTTTAAATTTAGCAAAAAATATTAGTTCAAATTTTGTTTAAAATTGCTAATGCGCTAAATCAAGTTTACAAGATATTTTTACTAACATGCTAATTTCAACCAAAAATTTGCTAAAAGTTAGCTTAACCTGCAAAAAAAGTCATTACCACTTCCCAGTGAAGTGCTTTTAAACTATAACAAATGTAATGAAATACAACAAAAATAACAAAAAACACAAGACAAAAACACACAAACATTCTTTTCTACTCCAGAATTCATAGTTATTCAGTTTTTAACTCATTACCTTCCGCGACACTCCCATACAAATGTAAGTAGATATTCAGTAGATAAGAAGTACTCCGGGAAGTAGTTGGAAGTGTTGGGAGTGTCGCGGAAGGTAATGAGTTAAGAACTGAATATCAACTTTTTATGGAGTAGAAAAGAATGCCTTTGCATTTTTTCCTTGTGTTTTTTGTTATTTTTGTTGTATTTCATTACATTTGCTACAGTTTTAAAGGACTTCAAATAGAAGCACATTGTTTGCTGGGTTACTAGCATTAGCAAAAAAAAAATAGTAAATCTACTAATGTATTATTTTGAGTGTAATTTGACAAAGTTTTTTTGTGTGTATCATACGTTATTCTATTTTAAATAGTTTTTTGTTGGTTATTTGTATATCGTGATCTTACTAAGAAATTGTATAATTTTCTTCTTCTAATTCTTAATGATGGTAAAGTTTTTTTGATTGCACATTAGCAATTTGTCATTTTAATTCCCTTTGCTACAAGTAGTATAATGTTATATTTGCTTAAAATTCTTGACAACGGAATCAGACAAATTCCAAAACATGTGTCGATTAAGACTTAACTTAATGTCCAGCATATATAAATTTAAAACAGAAACACCATTTTCTTGAAAATTATTCTATGAGAATATAAAAGTTTTAATTAGTAGAGCAGGCGCGGATCTAGGAATTTCATTTGGGGGGGGGGGGTAGATTTTTTTTACCAAAAAATAGTTTCGTTTGATGCGGGGGGGGGGGGGGGGTGTGAGTGTGTGTGTGTGTGCAAAAAAAAAAAGTATTTTTATTTAATGCGGATCCAGCTTTTGGATTTGTATGAAATTTTTTATCGTAAATAAGACCTGCTCTCGAAACGATTATAAAATTGACAATTAAAATTTAAAATTATTTAATTTTTTTGAATAGGAAAATATTGATATTATGACTTTTCAGCAATAAAAATTGGCTTATGACCATCATATCCAGTTACAACTGTGAATAAATCCGTAAACTCTTATACCTAAGACAAATAATTATATGTGCATTTTTTTATATTGAGTTATAGGAAAGAAAAGAAATTATTTTTTCATGTTTGGTTAATTTTTTATTATGTTTATATATAAGCATTAAAATCATAAACATTTTAATTTTATACCTTATTTTTTAAGACTGAAAATAACGAAAAAGGAAATACTTCATATATTTTCTATAGAAAATAATTATATGTGCTTAAAATAAAATTCCTATATATTCTTTTTGATTTGCAATATAATTAAGTATTTTGAAAATTTTTGTTCGCCTTGTGTATTTAAACTTTTTTAAGCCTAGGAGGCATAAAAACCGCCAAGGTTTTTAATGTACCAATACCCCTTGTCCCCCGATTTGACAGTATTTAAAGTTAAAGTCCTTTAATGGTCTTGTACAGCTTTGACTTTGAATTGACCTTGACAGAAAGGGTCCTAAAGAGCAATTTAATTGGGTGTAGGTCGGGACTAATGGCTAACCACTTCAATACTGGTATGTTGTGCGCATATAGAAAGTTTTTTGTCAAACGAGTGACATGGATTAGTGCGTTATCTTGTGAGAATGTCTAATTATCTGCATACAGTTCGGTAGCAAAGTCTATTAAATGGTCCCCAAATAGTAAAAATTTATTTTTGCATTATTTTTATTGGAAATAAATCATATTCAAACCCTTCCTCATGATCCAAATGCATCCTATACCATGACGGATTCGAAACTGTGCTTCCGAAAATAGCACGTTTGGCGGAAATGTGTTAAATCTCTACAAGAGAAGCGGTGACCATCAGCGCCGTCTTAATTTAACTTTTTTTCGTCATATTTAGTGATAAAAAAAGTTTAGTTTGGATGGCAATGATCGTCAACACCAATATTGGAGAGATTAAAGACAGCCGCGCCAAACGTGCTATTTGCAAAATCACGGTTGCGAATCCGTTATGATGTGGGATGCGTTTGGATCAGGAGGACGGTTCCGAATATGATTTGTCCATATTAAAACAATGCAATAATATAATTTTACTTATTCGGGAACATAAGATAGACTTTGCTACCGAACTGTGTGGAGATAATTGGACAATTCACCAAGACAACGCCGAAATACATGTCACTGGTTTGACAAAAAACTTGTTTAATGCGTCCAGCATAACAGTATTGAAATGCCCAGCCTTAGTCCCGACCTAAACCTTACTAAATTCCTCCTTAGGAGCCTTTATGCCAAGGTCATTTCAAAGCCAAAGCGGTACATTACGCGCTAAGGACTTTAATTTGCGATATTGACGAAACGAGGGAAAAACATTAAAAAATGATTGGTTTTATGCCTCGTAGACTAAAACAAGCATAAATATTCAAGTGGATACCAATTTTTTATGAATAGCCTAATTATATTGTAAATCCGAAAGAAAATATATGAATTTTCTTTTTTGCACATATAATTATTTTCTATGGTGTATATTTTTATGCCTTATTTTCTGTATTAATAAATAAAGTTAGAAATAAATATTTTTATAATTTTAAAGCTTACTTAAAAACATAACAAAATATTAACCAAACTTGAAAAGATATTTTGTTTTCTTTCCTATAACTCAATATAATACAGTGCACATTAGGGGTATAACCAAAATAAGAACCTATCATAACGGTATGGGCAATGTTATACTGATAACAAAAAACGTTATACGGGGTCATTTTGGTCCAAAAACCTTCGGCACCGATTGCAATTTCTAAAACACCTCAAATTTTAATTTTTGTATATTTTATGGTGGGAATCCGTCCCTTTCAACGTTATTTTGTTTTTCGTCGTTTTACAACAAAAATAAAACAAGAAAAAATTAGCAGTATGATTTTCAACATTTGAAACATGGGTTGAATGAATATTTGAAAAAAATATTAGCAAAAACTTCATCGCGATCGGTGCCGAACCTTTTTTAACATTCGCGAAAAAAAGAGGACGCATTTCTTATTTATTTTCTATGTACTTTCTCACTATGATAGGCCCTTTTTGATATTTTCAAAAATATGCAAATAGTTATATCCCTAGTGCACATATAATTGTTTGTCTTAGGTATGTACAAAAAATCTTATTTTTCCAAAAAATTTTTAAACTTTATTTAATAATAAAAATAGTCTGGGATTCTAAGATATTCTTTCTATAAAAAAAATTTTAAATGCTGATGTACTTTCTTATAAAAATCTCTGAAATAATTCTTATATATTTTGTATACAAAAATTCTTAGATCCTGAAACATATTTCGTAAAAGAAAATTATCAGATACTAAAAAAGTTTTTAAAACATTTTATGAAGAAATTTTGATACACTTTTCCAAAAATAAAATCTTAAATTTTATAGTATTTTAATATAGAAAAATTTTACGGTTTTAATGTCATCTAAAGTTTTTCAAGGCAATTTCTTAGAAATTCAAACATTTTTGATATAGAAACTTTATTATTGTTGGACACAATTTCAAAAGAAAAAATTCCATATTCAGAGACACATTTCCTATAGAAAAATTCTTGCAACAAAAAACTTTTCAGATTCTGAGAGATTTTTCATACAAAATAGTTTTTTTTTATAGAAAAACACGTTTTCTATAAGAAAAACTATAGAAAACTTCGTAGATTCTAAAAGATTTTTCAAACAAAAAAATTTTCACATTCTTAAAAATTTTTCCGATTCTAAAAATATTATTTGTAGAAAAATTCTTGTCAGATTCTGAAACATTTTTTCTAAGAAAGAATTCTAATTTGCTGGGCGTTTTTTATATAGAAAAGTTATAAGACATTTTCCCTAAAATTTGAGATAGTTTTTCAATCAAAAATTCTAACATTCAGAGTTAAATACATAAGTATCAAGATATTTTCTAATGGTAAAGTCTTGAATTCTTAGACATTTTTCTATAGAAAGTATTTGAGATAATACCTCTTCCTTAGAAAATTATAAGGAATGTTATTCGGTTAAAAAATGTCCACGACCTATTGACATTTAAGTTTCTCATATGAAATTTTATAAATTCTGAAACATTTTATAATAATCCTAAGGATGTAAAAAATTTCTGAGGATAGAGACTATGCGTGCTGACGTAAATCATTAGCACACATATACATAACTCTCCTTAGGGGTTTTTGGTCCTGGTCATTTTCTTTCTATCATTCTTTCCCTTCCGTTTTTCTTTTCTTTTCTTTTCTTTTCTTTTCTTTTCTTTTCTTTTCTTTTCTTTTCTTTTCTTTTATTTTATTTTATTTTATTTTATTTTATTTTATTTTATTTTATTTTATTTTATTTTATTTTATTTTATTTTATTTTATTTTATTTTATTTTATTTTATTTTATTTTATTTTATTTTATTTTATTTTATTTTATTTTATTTTATTTTATTTTATTTTATTTTATTTTATTTTATTTTATTTTATTTTATTTTATTTTATTTTATTTTATTTTATTTTATTTTATTTTATTTTATTTTCTTTTCTTTTCTTTTCTTTTCTTTTCTTTTCTTTTCTTTTCTTTTCTTTTCTTTTCTTTTCTTTTCTTTTCTTTTCTTTTCTTTTCTTTTCTTTTCTTTTCTTTTCTTTTCTTTTCTTTTCTTTTCTTTTCTTTTCTTTTCTTTTCTTTTCTTTTCTTTTCTTTTCTTTTCTTTTCTTTTCTTTTCTTTTCTTTTCTTTTCTTTTCTTTTCTTTTCTTTTCTTTTCTTTTCTTTTCTTTTCTTTTCTTTTCTTTTCTTTTCTTTTCTTTTCTTTTCTTTTCTTTTCTTTTCTTTTCTTTTCTTTTCTTTTCTTTTCTTTTCTTTTCTTTTCTTTTCTTTTCTTTTCTTTTCTTTTCTTTTCTTTTCTTTTCTTTTCTTTTCTTTTCTTTTCTTTTCTTTTCTTTTCTTTTCTTTTCTTTTCTTTTCTTTTCTTTTCTTTTCTTTTCTTTTCTTTTCTTTTCTTTTCTTTTCTTTTCTTTTCTTTTCTTTTCTTTTCTTTTCTTTTCTTTTCTTTTCTTTTCTTTTCTTTTCTTTTCTTTTTCTTTTCTTTTCTTTTCTTTTCTTTTCTTTTCTTTTCTTTTCTTTTCTTTTCTTTTCTTTTCTTTTCTTTTCTTTTCTTTTCTTTTCTTTTCTTTTCTTTTCTTGTATTTTCTTTTCTTTTCTTTTCTTTTCTTTTCTTGTATTTTCTTTTCTTTTCTTTTCTTTTCTTTTCTTTTCTTTTCTTTTCTTTTCTTTTCTTTTCTTTTCTTTTCTTTTCTTTTCTTTTCTTTTCTTTTCTTTTCTTTTCTTTTCTTTTCTTTTCTTTTCTTTTCTTTTCTTTTCTTTTCTTTTCTTTTCTTTTCTTTTCTTTTCTTTTCTTTTCTTTTCTTTTCTTTTCTTTTCTTTTCTTTTCTTTTCTTTCTTTTCTTTTCTTTTCTTTTCTTTTCTTTTCTTTTCTTTTCTTTTCTTTTCTTTTCTTTTCTTTTCTTTTCTTTTCTTTTCTTTTCTTTTCTTTTCTTTTCTTTTCTTTTCTTTTCTTTTCTTTTCTTTTCTTTTCTTTTCTTTTCTTTTCTTTTCTTTTCTTTTCTTTTCTTTTCTTTTCTTTTCTTTTCCTGTCCTTTCCTTTCCATTCCTTTTTTCTTTTTTTCTTTTTTCTTTTTTTCTTTCTTCTTTTTTTTTGAAATCGTTTTGGGGGGGGGGGAATCCCATCCCCCCCCTGGATCTGCGCCTGTAGTAGTGGAAATAAGGACCTCGAGCTAGAATAAACTTATTCAAAATATAATATATTTTTATTTTTTAATAAAACTAATTCGAATTTTTATATGTATAAACTTTTGATATTTCAAGAAAAAAAAATCTTTAAAATATTTTTTTTGTAAAGAATGAAAAAAACAAATCTATAATTTATAAAAAAATCTAATTATGCAATTTTACGCAAAAAAACAGAATCGCTCACTAATCACTCACGCAAAAATTAGACTCACACACTAATCACTCACTCAGGCGAATCACGTGTGATTATTTTCTTTATGTTCGTGAATGATCTTGCGTGACTAAAATTCTTGCGTGAATTTTTCGTGATTTAAAAAAATATTAAATTACACTGTCCAACAAGAAAAAAAGGTTTTGCAAAGTCAGTTCGGATTTCTTTTTTACGGCCAACTGAAACTCTTAATTTTTTATCCAAAAAAACTATAATAAAAACACATCTAAGCTTTAAAACATTGTATGATGTCTTCATTGAAATTGTATGGCGGTTATTTTCTTAGAATATATTAATCTTCTAACTGCTATTTTGAGGGGTCATTTTAGTCCTTTTGCAAAAACTACAAACTGAAATCTATTAAAACGTCCATGTAAAGGATTTAAATGTCCTACAAATATTTTCCTCATAAAAATTTCACTAGGGGTGTCCAAAGGTTGAAAGTTTGTGCGGAAAATGCATAAAAATTAAAAAATATAAAAAATCATATTTTTGTTGATTTTTTTTACCATAGCAGTGTTAAATAACACTGTTAATATATGTACATCTAAGCTCAAAATAACATTTATAAAATTTTATTGCCATTTCTTTGACAAAGTTAACCCTCAAACTCCCGTTTTTAGGGAACATTTTTATAATTTTTTAAAAGAAATTCATAAAAGTGTATAAAAGAAGGCAGTTAGAGGGTTAAAATATTCTACGAATATTTTGTGCATTAAATTTCACTAGGGGTCATAAAAGGCAGGAAGTTCATCCAACATATAAAAAATGCTTAAAAATTAAAAGTTTTTAGTTTTTAAAGAATTAACATTTTTGTAAAATATCAACCAAAAAAATTGTGTGTGCTTATTTTACAACTTTGCTTTTTAAGCATTTTAAATAGGCCAACTATATTTAATTGCTTTGACGACCCCTAGTAAAATTTCGTGAATAAAATATTTGTAGAACATTCTAACCAGGGGCGTATCCAGGATTTTATTTCGGTGGGGGCTCAACATTTTGTTAAAAAAAATTTTTTACAAAAAATTAACATAACAGCACATGTTTTAAAATCTTTTCCTTGAACTGAATGTAACACAATCAGATTCTTCATTTTTGTGTAAGTTTAAAAAAATTTAAATTTTTTCATATTTTAAAATTTTGTAAGAATCTTACGCCATTTTTTAAAGTGTAAATTGTATCAGATGCTGATACATTTTTACAAAGAAGATTATCAGAATCTGAATTTTTTTTCACAGAAAAGTCTAAGATTCTACGACAATTTCCAGTTAAGACAGTTTTTGTTATAGAAAAAGTCAAAGACTCTAATACCAAATTCGCATTCATTTTTTTAAACATGTTTAAGAACTTAGACATGTTTATGTACCTTAAAAAGTTTAAATTTAAACATGTTTAAGTAGTTAAACATGTTTAAAAAAATGAATTTAAAAAATGAATTTAAAAAATGAATGCGAATTTGGTATAAATCATATTTCCAATGGAAAATGTTTCTCGGGAAAAAGTCACTTTAGAAAATAATTCTATAAACATATTCATAAAATACTTCTCCAAAAGAAAATACTCCGACTGTAAGACATTTTGACAGAATCTGAGATATTTCTAGTCTATCACATTTTCTCAGATTCTGAAACATTCTACACAAAAAGTTTTAGATTCATAGAAAATCTTCGCTTTTTTTATAAGAAAAATAATTTAGATTCTGAGAGCTTTTTAAAAAGAAAACAGTATAAAAAAGTCTTAGATTCAAAAAACTTTTTCCTAAAAAAAAACTCTCGAATTCTGAGAAAATTTTCGTAAAGAAAAAGTCTAAGATTCTTAGACATTTTTCCTATAGAAAAAGTCTCAGATTCTTAGATATTTTTCGTGTAGAAAAAGTTTCTAATTCTGAGAGATTTTTCCTATAGAAAGTCACAGATTCTTATAGCAAACGTCTCAGACTCTTTGATATTTTTCCTATAGAAAAAGTCTCAGATTCTGAGACATTTTTCCTATAGAAAATGTCTCAGATTCTCAGACAACTATTCTACAGAAAATATCTTAGATTCTGAAACATTTTTCCTATCGAAAAAGTTTCAGATTCTGAGACAGTTTTCCTAAAGAAAAAGTCTCAGATTCTGAAATATTTTTCCCATAGAAAAATACTCCGATTCTGAGACATTATTCTTATCGAAAAAGATATTTTCACAATAGAAAAAGTCTCAGATTTTGAGCATTCTTCTATACAAAAAGTCTCAGCTTGTGTCTCTGAGACATTTTTCCTATACTCAAAATCTTAGATTTTGATCCTTAAAAAAAAATTCTTTGATTCTAAGACATTTTTCGTAAAAAAGTATAAGATTCTGAGATATTTTCCTAGTAAGAAAAATTCTCAGATTCAGGGACATTATTCCTATAGAAAGTTCTCAGATTCTAAAACATTATTCATATAAAAAAGTCTCAGATTCTAAGAATTTTTTTAAAGAAAAAATCTCAGATTTTGAGACATTTTTCAGATTCAGAGACATTATTCCTATAGAAAGTTCTCAGAGTCTGAAAAAATTTTCATATAGAAAAGCCACAGATTCTGAGAATTTTTTATGGAAAAAACTCTCAGATTCTGAGACATTTTTCCTATAGAAAAAGTCGTAGATTCTGAGAAAAAGGCCAATATTTTAAGACATTATTCCTACAGAAAAAGTCTTAGAT
Organism: Pegoplata infirma; assembly: GCA_963921195.1. Taxonomy (NCBI): domain Eukaryota; kingdom Metazoa; phylum Arthropoda; class Insecta; order Diptera; family Anthomyiidae; genus Pegoplata; species Pegoplata infirma. The sequence goes on from OY992540.1 coordinate 149,024,103, forward strand.
TCTCAGACATTTTTCTTATAGAAAGTTTTAAATTCTGAAACATTTTTTTTTAAAGATAGTCTCGTTTTGAGACATTTTTCTAAAAGACAAAATTGCATTTTAAGATATGACTACATTTTACTTACAATTAGGTTCATTTTCTGTGTACATAAAACTTCAGGTTCTAAGATATTTTTTCACTAGAAAAATTTCAAATTCTAAGAAACAATTTTCCGATTTTGAGATTTTTTTAACAAAAAATTTCCAGTTTCAAAACATTTTTCTTCAAAAAATTTTAGATTCTTAATGTTTTTCGATTTTTTTAAGTTTTTTAATATTGTACATGTTATTTGATACCAAATCCTGAAATTTGTGAAATCATTTCGGATGAAATGATTTCATTTCATATACGCCACTGATTCTAACCCTCTAACTGGCTTTTATTATCGACATTTTTTATTTCTTTAAAAAAATTTCAAATTTTTTTTAAGGAAATTAATGCTAAAATTAATTTATATTCAGTATTTTTCTTTTGTTTCGAAAGAATCTTAATTTAGTTTATTTAAATTCTTTAACATTTTTTTTTTTTTGTATTCAGTTAAAAAAAATTTAAAATTTTGTATCTTCGATATTTTTATTGTTCTTCCTATGACTTTTATAACCAACTCGTTTAGATTCATTTAATATTTTAATTCAGTTTTATTTTTTCAATTTTACCTAACATATTCTTTCTTTTTTCCCATAAAAACCGCCATTAACACATCATTGACCAAAATCGTCATTTATTGTCTTTCTTTCGTTTTTTTCTATATAGTTTTTTTATTGTCAATTGCAAAAAAATAAAAATCCTTTAGATGTTTTTTTTTCACAAATAAGAGCACACAATATTTAAATCATTTTGGTATCAATTGAATTAAATTGTCTTGCTGGAGGATTATGTGGTGACCTGTCGTTTATTTTCATTTCTCCAATCACCTTTCCACCTTCGACACAATATTAACATTATTTTAAGGTTTTTATTACTATTTTTCTTTTTTTGTTTAATGCCAACAATATGTTTTTTCTTTTTCTTTTTTTGTATATGAAGTTAACAAATTTCTTTTAATACTCCCTTCCCACTTTCAAAAAGAAAAGGTAAAAAAATATCGTCCTAATGGTTTTAGATGGTCAGTAGTATTAATGTTAGCTTAAGCTTAACATGAACGAAAAAGAATGAAAATATTTAGACAACAGCGAAATAAAACAAAATAAAACCGAAAGCGAAAAGTAAATAAAAACATTAACCATGAGAGAAAATATAAAATAAATATATGTATAAAACAATACCTTTTGGCTAGCACGTTTAACTATTTGATATACTATAGCATACCAAAAGTTTACACACTCAAAATAATAAATCTGTTTATAAAACTGTAATCTCAATATGGATGATTTCAATAAAATATTTAAAATTTTTTCATTACAAATAAACCAAATAAGCATAATTTTACGCTTTTTAAATTTTAAAATATCCAATTTTTAAAGATTTTTCCTAAAGAACAATTCTTAACAAAATACTTTGTATTTTTTTGTTAATAAAACAACTCAAATTTATCTGTAACTTTACTAATAGATCTGCAAAACCTATGGCCCGAATCATAGAAAATGAAAAGTTCTGTTTTAACTTAAGTTTTTTTTTTATCTATCTGGACCCTGTCTGCGTTGCTGGCCCTAAAGAAACATTTGATTTATACACTCAAAAGATAAACTCTTTTAAAAAATCTGTAAAACGATACTTTTAACAGATTATTTTGGTCAAAAGAGTATTTTTACTAAAATCTCTGTCATTCAGTTTGAGAAAATATCAGACACTTTACTGCGTTCTTTTTTCTATTTTTTTTAATAACTTTCAATCTATCACTTTTTGATATTAAACATTAGATTTGAGTTAAATATATTCAAATTGTTAAATTTTTACAGAAATAATTGGCTATCATTTGCTTTTCAAGAAAAATTTCTAAATTTTTTTCTTAATGTGTTAATTTTTTTTTTTTGTTTTTTATACAATTAAAAATATGTTTTGAACATATTTTTAGCATATTATTTTAAAAGCTTTATTCGATTACCTACTACATTTTACTATTTTTTTTTACCGATTTTACTACTTTTGCTCAAAAACCTTTCGAATACACATGAAAATAGTCAATGTAGTAATCAATTTAAGAAAAAATATATTTCTCTTTTGCTTAAATTTTACTACAATTTACCGGACAAATTTCAATGCGTAAGTCCCAATTTATACAGGGCAATTTTAATTGCCGCAATTCTTACACTCTAATCAATTTTCATGTAAATTTACCCTGTTTATAGTAGGTAACTTGTCTCCTACTATAAACCGTGTAAAAATACATGTTGTGTTTAAAGTGATAGACACAAAGTATGTAAACGTACATATTCATGTGTCTGCAAAATGTTTCGGAACAAAAATGTTTCAATAAATTTTACGGTGTTTGTGTGTAAACATAAATTTTAATTTAGTAAACTTAAAATAGAAATGCCTGAAAATACATGGAAATTATGTGCATATACATTAAAAATGCTTTTTATAAAACCACCCTAACTTTTCAAAATTCAAATATTAAAAAACAAGAAATTTATTTTTAAATGATGCTTTATTTATAAAAACAAACTTAAATTTAATAAAAACGCTTAAACTAAATAAAAAAGTTTATAAAAAAAAAAAATAAATTACCAATATTGGTGAAAGCATTTTATCTTTTAACTAACTTTTGCTTAGATCTAACACCTTTTCTATAAAAAAAATATCTCAGAATCCGAAAATTTTTCTGTAGAAAAATGTTTCATAATTCGAGAATTTTTTTATAGCAAAAATGTCTTATAATTAGAACATTTTTTAATATCAAAAATGTCTCAGAATTTGATAATTTTTCTATAGAAAACTTTTTTTAAAATCTGAGAAAAAAATCTTTTAAAAAAGATGTCTCAGAATCTAAGAATTTTTTTTAGATAAAGTATTTCCGATTCTAATTATTTTTCTATAGAAAAATTATCGTAGAATTTTCTCAGATTCTGAGATATTTTTTCTATAGAAAAATTGACAGATTCTGAGATATTTTTCTATAAAAAAATTCGCAGATTCTGAGACATTTTTTCTATAGAAATTTTCTCAGATTCTGAGACATTTTTTATATAGAAATCATTTCTCAGAATATGAGAATTTTTCTAAAGAAATTCTGAGACATTTTTACTATAGAAAAAATATCAGACTCTTGACACATTTTTCCTATAGAAAAAGTCTCAGTTTCTGAGACATTTTCTCTATACAAAAAGTCTCAGATTCTGAGACTTTTTTCCTATAGAAAAAGTCTCAGTTTCTGAGACATTTTTTCTATACAAAAAGTCTCAGATTCTGAGACATTTTTCCTAAAAAGTCTCAGATTCTGAGACATTTTTTCTATATAAAATGACTTAGAATCTGAGAATTTTTCAATAGAAAAAATGAGAATTTTTCTATAGAAAAAATGTCTCAGAATCTGAGAAATTTTCTATAAAAAAAATGTGTTAGAATCTGAGAATTTTTCTATAGAAAAAATGTATCAGAATCTGACAATTTTTTTTTACCGAGAAAATGTCTCTAACAATTTTTTATAAGAAAAAAGTCTCAAAATCTGAGGAGTTTTTTCATGAAAATATTTCTCAAATCTAAAAATTTTTCTATAGAAAAAATGTCTCAGAATCTGAGAATTTTTTTAAAGAGAAAATGTCTCAGAATCTGAGAATTTTTCTAAAGAAAAAATGTCTCAGAATCTAAGAATTTTTCATGTCTCAGAACCTGAGAATTTTTCTATAAAAAAAGTTGCTCAAAATCTGAGAATCGTTCTATAGAAAAATTCAGAATCAAAGATTTTTTTTTCCTTTTTTCCTAGGAATTTTTTTTAAATTGTTGTTTTTCAAAATTAATTTTGTTAATAATTGGAGGGCAATATATTTGGCAAGGTCAAATATTTTTGACCTGCTCTTGAAAGGGATTAGAAAATGTAGTATTGTTATTTTCCCCGACTCTATCACAAGACACATATGCCAATTTTTTTAGGGTATTAAAGATTTCTCAGAGCCGAATTTTACGCTGTCATTTGTTGAACTTCTTGACGAAAAATTCTACCGC